>BMAO01012236.1:0-27677 GCA_019973975.1 Trichonephila clavata
TAATGAACGTGCAAGCTTGTTATCAGCTAACGATGAATAGTTGTTAGTTGTTTTGTTCCTAATTTCGATTTTAATATTTTTTATGTTGTATGTACTTTTGACTAAATTTTCACTGTACACTTAATTGAATTTTTTTGTAATAAAAATGAGTTATTTTTGTTTTATAAAAAAGGAACATGGATTTCATTATAATTTTGGGAAATATTTAGAGTTTTTTTTCCTCTTACAAGAGTTTTTAAAGGTGACATAGGTATGATTTACGCATTTTTTAATTTAATGATTTTCATATTTTTTTTTGGTTGCGTCCTATGTGTATGCATGATGTAAAACAGATTTTGTGCTCAAAATTTCATAAAAAGCTAACCATTTAATTTTTAATGGGAAACGATTTAAACTTATGATTGATTTTAAAATGCTACTCCTCCTACATAATCGACGTACATATATGAAATGTTATTTACAAGTACATCAAGCTATGTGCAGCAAAAGTTGGTATGGGTTTTGCGATAACATGATTGGTGTTCGTACAATACTTCTTTATATGAATGCTTACTGAAAATTCCTTAAAAAATCAGCAAATTCTAAATTGAATTATTATATAAAAAAATAAGTATTGATTTGGTTGAAAAATGCATACCAACTTTTGTTTCATGAACTATTAACAACAAGTGAGAAAAATTTCCATGTATTTCCATAGTAGAAAAAATGCCTTAGTATCTTAAATGGAGACAAAATAGTTATTTTATCTTTCTCTGAGATAAGTCAGTTTAAAATTTTGACTTGCCATTAGAATGTGAATAAAAATGAACGTAAAAGTCATTACAACTCTGCGTTTTTTAATCTTAGAGCTTTCAAATTTTAAGAGAGTATAAAAAAGTATATAAAAAGTAATTTAGGCTAAAAAAATTATATTTGATTTTTTGACTGATTTTTGTCAATTGAACTATACTATGTCCCCTTAAGTTGTGGAACATATCCCCAAATTTACCATATGCCGCATCTATTTTCATGCAATTTTTCTTGCACGGTTTTTATAGGAACGTATGTAATGTGGGGAAAAAAGAGTTTGGTGCATATCATTTTGAAATTAGCTTAAGAATAGTTTAAGTTTTGAATTGCAGTATATCACCTTTTACTATATTTTAAAATAAGAAATTGTTATTTTACTGCGCTTTTAAAAGTATGAAATTAGTAAAAGTTCTCTGAAAACTAATACCTAAACAAATTGTGCTAAATAAATAATAGACTTTAAATTGAGAAAATCATAGATTTATGTGATATACTATGCAAAACGATAGTTACCTTGGCGTCAACGGGGGTCATACAAAAGAGAGGAAGTACTTCATCCAGCCGCGGAACGGAATATTTTTTATACCCTTTAATATGATAAGCATGCGACTATATATTATAAGGGTGCATTATTATACAAGCTATAGTAGTTATAGTAGTTCAGTATTATAGTTGACTATATATTTATGATAGTTTCAAATGACTATATATTTATGTATTTCAAGCCGTTGAAGGCTAGTTATTGATGTAGCAAGTCACGTAGGTGATGATGCTTAAAACTAATGATTGTTTTAAATCATGATTCCATTAGAGATTCATTATTCAGATTAATGGAAATTACTTCTCATTAAATTAAAATTTGCTTTTAACTCTTTCTCATTTGCAATGTTGAAGAAATTTTAAAAATATGGTTTAAACTGAAGGTTTATTCATCTTCATCTCATAGACACTGTAATTCAAAACTCAGTTATTTTTTCAATTCCTACTATTATATAGTTCACTCTCTTTATATGTTCATTTATATATATATATTTATCTTGTTCACACAAATTTTCAATCGTAAATAAAATACATTTTAAAGCGTTCAATTGAGCTGAAGTTTTATGTACACGATTATTTTGGATGACGATACAGTAGTTTAATTATAATTAATAAAAAAATATTGAATAAAACTAATTATTCAAGCAATTACAAATATAGCCACGTTGGCATCATTTTTGACGGCTTAGCGACCATTTTGGCGATTTGTGTCAAAACTTGAAAAAGGGTTTTTTTTCCCTCTCATTTTAAAGCGCTCATTTGAGCTGAAACTTCTATACAGTATTCATTTCGGTAACAATACGATAATTCAGTTATAATTATTTAAAATTAATTGACTGAAATGAGTTATTTAAAGAATTAGGGTGGCTTCATTTTTAGCGACTTGGGTCAAAACTTTAAAAGATTTTTTTCCCCTCACGTTTCAAAGCATTCAGTTGAACTGAAATTTTACATACACGATTGTTTTGGATGACAATACGATACTTTAGTGATAATTAATAAAAATTAATTGCCACTTTAATGTTGTGATTCTGTCAAATGTATATACATATTTATATTAATTGCAATTATTTAATAAAAAGTAACTAAAAAATAATTTTTTGTTGATCTAAGTAGGAATTGACTTAAAAGTTATTTTATATTACTTGTTTAACTTTTAGAAGCTATGATGTTTTAAATGTAATGAGATTTTCTATAATTCAAATTCAATTACCGTAAAATCCGTCGAAAAACGTGCACTTATAACAAAAAATAAGACCGAAAATTACAGGTGAGCGTTATACGTCGGGTATAAAATTTATAGCCTTAAAAAAACAGCGATGAGACATAAAAAAAAAGATTCATATAAATTTTAAGCAGTAAAAAGTTATACTAACGTAGGATCAATTATTACCTCTGATTACAGAATATCTCATAAATAACAGAATCGATTATACCTGGCAAATAAGGCTTTTTATGGCCTGAGGGGGTTTTTAAAATCTAAATTTCTTTCAAGAAACACAAAACGTTTGATTTACAAAACTCTTGTTAGACCAGTTCTGACACATGCATCTGAAACTTGGACAATAACAATACTGAAAAAAATCAAGTAGTATCCTTTGAGAGAAAAATACTTCGAAGTATACTTGGAGGCGTAAACGAAAACAATAGCTGTAGAAGAAGATGCAATTTTGAATTGTATAGAATTTATTAACAATCTGACATCAATAATCACAAAAATAAATAGAATGAATTGGATGACCCATATATAACTCAAATGCCAGGTGATAATATTGTCAAAAAGATAGTGCAGTTCAAAGTCACTGGGATTCGGAAGCTTGGAAGACCAAGGCTGAGATGGACAGATTCAGTGGAATCAGACTTTAGGATTATAAATGAGAAAACTTGGAGAACAAAGGTGAATGAGAGGTCACTGTGGAGGAAACTTCAAAGGAAGGTACTGAGCCACGAAGGGATGTCTTGCCGGATATGATGATGATGATGAGCCATAAAAAAATTAGACTTCTTCATATATCGAAATATGGCTCATTTAAAAAAAATGACATATCTTTTGAACTTAAAGAGTTGTATAGTTCAAAATGTATAGTATTTTTTTCAAAAGTCAGGGATAATGCCATGAATAAATGAGTTCAAATCATAAGAGTATTGCATATAGTACATTTCAGGGTTTTTTGTAAAAAAGAGAGTGGGCATTATGCGGCGAATATACCTACAAATTAAAAACTATACGCGTTATACGCCGGATTTTAAGGTATTTTGTAAAATGTTCAGTGGATTGATAGTTTATCAATATTGTTTATAACCATAAATATTGTTACTGTTGTTCATAAATATTGTTACTTTCATTCTAAATATCATAAACTACAGATTACATTTCTAGTCGAATGAAAATCCGTATTTCTAAATATGGACAAAGGTGTCTAAGAAACAGGTCACAGAATCTTGTACTTTTGAGTCTCCGTACCAATAACAACCATGTAAAATTACAGAAAATGAGCCCCTTATTCGATGTAGTGGGTATATTGAAGCTAACTGCTGCGCCGTAAGGCATGCGTTCGAATACCGGGAAAGACATGGGCGCTTTTAAATGTATAGTGTCTGTGCAGCATGGAGACACTCTAAATATTCATCGAGGCTTAAGTGATCTCAAATGATTTGTGGATGCGTCACGGAGTATGGGGGAGAGGTCCCCTGACCACATCCTAAGGTATTCTCAAAATTGAGGTGGAACAGAATTAAAAATTACTGTCACTCAAGCATGAGACTAAAAGCTACTGCTAACGACACGTGTTAAACTAGCTTGCCACGATGAATTCCAAGTGGGTTGCAACCGACACAAAACAGAAAAAAAAGCATTTTTTTCTGTGCATTTCATTTAACGCAAAAAAGCTTAAGACAAAATTCGGTTAAAATAAAATAATACAAAGATCCCGACAAACTACGGCGTATTTTCTTGCATTTTTTTTATCTTAACATAAAATGAAAATCGCTTAGCACGAAAAATAATTCCTTTCTGGGAATGAACAAAATACGAAAAAACACCAGCCACGAAGGCTACATTTCAGAGGGGAGTGAAATGAAAGATAGGTGGTTTCACATGTATCGTAGATAGGAGGTTCACTTGGCTTTAAAATACCCTCGGAATAGCCTGTGACACGAATCAATTTTATTTATCTATAAGCTACTTTCACAATCCACCCTTACAAACACCACACACAAATATGTAATCTCTTATCAGTTGGCTCTGAAATTTTGAGACGAATACATCTCAGTGTGAATAAGAATCAATGAGTTTGGCTCGCAGTATTTTTATGTTATAGGACTTTTTTTGCGAGCACAATGGCAAAGAGCTGAGAGGGAAAGCAAATTGCCATTTCGCTTAAAATGAAGATGGAGCTTCTAAAGGCCATTGATTAAAAACAGAAGACGAAATCTGTAACGATTTTGGTAACTCTAATTTATGAATAACAGTTAAACAAGTAATATAAAAAAATTAAGTCAATTCCTTCTTAGGTGACCAAAGCAAAATTTTAATTCTAGTAACTTTTTATTATATAGTAATAATTAATATAAATATGTATATACATATGACAAAATCACAATATTTAGTGACAAAATAGAATGCGAATTTCCTTGCAATTTCCTATTTTCATTTCTATATATAATCTAGGACTATTTTTATTGTTAGTTACTATTTATTCATTACTAACATTTAATTAGTCTAATAAAATAGTATAGTAAAAAAGAAATCGCATTCTCAAAAATTAAGCTATCTCAGGTAGGATTCGAACCCATGACCTTTAGATTAAAAGTCCAACGCACTATTCATTGCACTACAGAGACACAACAAACGATTTTCTTTTCTTTTTATACGGTTGGATTATTATTTTTGTTTGTTACTATTTATCCATTTTTTAAATCTAATTATTGAATAAATATTTGAAAAAGCTGTATTAACATCGTCACCCACTGCAAGTTTAAAAAAATGTATTTGAACCTGAATGGATGAAAATAGAAAGTATTTCATTAAAGATTGAAAAATTGAAAAGAGTAGAAATTGAAATAAAACAGTAAATTACGTAAATGTTTTAACGGGTTTTATGAAATGCATGCATATACACATATCATGCAAATAAAATATATTCTATTAATTAAATATGTATAGCATAATCAAATAAAATAAATAAATAAGTGAGAAAGTTGTATTACCTACAAGACCAAAAAAAAGAAAGAAATTGTATTCAAAGAAACATAACAGTTAAAAATACAGACAGTCTTTGAACTAAAATGGAGTCTAAAGCTGTCGCTGACTTATGCCAGTGATTTAGGGTTAAGATGCTTTATGTTACCACCTTCCTCGTACATGGCAATCATTTATATATATATATATATATATCGTGTTTTTCGAGTCAACACCAAAGCATTTTATTTTGAACTGACTTCATTAAATGAACGCAAATTTTGATCTGCTTCTAAGAGAGAAAAACGAACACGTGTTAAATATCAGAGTCGGCGGCTACGGAAAAGCCAGATGTTTTTTACTTCTTATTGAAGAGATATATTTGAAAGTTACGCATGACATACGAGATAATAAAAATTATTGGTCGGAGTGGCAAAGTTCTGTTTAGGGACATGTGTTCTTCATTCCCGAACTGGATAATAAATTTAATTCTTCAAGATGTAACGGGAAAATAAAAGTTAAAATTGGTCTAGGGATTTAATTTTAAATCTAATTTATTTATCCTTACATATATATGTATATATATATATATATATGCCATATCTTTTAACCAGGAACAAATATTTCAATCCCCTCAGTTTTGGGTTAAGCGCTTTTTACTGTATATATAACTGTCCGCTCGTAGAGAATCGTGGCAGTTAATATTCAATACTTGTTTACGAGTCATATTTGTCATTTGACCTTGATTCAAAGTAACAAGATCAGGTCGACTTGTGAACCCTGTTTAAGCGGAAACTGCTCTAATCTAATACGAGTTAATTTTTCTGAATCATGCATCAAAAAAGAAAATTTAATTTTTAAAATTTCTCAAAGCTAGACCACAAAGAATATTTATTCCTAATTGGAACTCTGAAAGAAGATACGCCGTATACTTAATTGGTCTAACAATTTGTGGCTTATTTTTTATGGCAAATATATTTACGGTGTATCTCTTAAATAGCAGTAATAGCTTAAATAGCTTTAGTAATGAGCTTCTGTTTTCCATTCTGTTACGAGAGTACTTATTCATCCTAGATAAAAGTCAATAATTTAATTAATGAACAATGTAACACGAGATACCTTCTGAAATACTTCAGTAACTTCTCAGTATTTAATTATTTTTTCAAAATCAAAAATGGTAAATATTATTTAAAACTATAGATACAGAGAAGCATCGCAAGGTTAATTTTAAAATAATATAAGATTGCATAAAAAGTGAAACGTCTTTAATAACTTTCACACTTTTTTACTTTTTTTGCATCTAAAAGTGATACTACTACAAAACGGTCAAAGAGAGTATATTATAATTTTGTCGGATATTTAACTAATTATGTTAATTAATGTATAAAATTAATCTCGTTACATAATTCTGTTTCATGGAATTAGATAAAAAAAAAGTCACAATAGCTTGGAATTCTAAATTTCATTCGTGTTCTGAGTGACGGATTTAGGCTTAGGCCCACGAGACCCGGGCCTAGGGTGGCAAATTTTTAGAGAAGCCAAAAAATTTTGAGGTGGCAAAAATTTAAAATCAATTTTGTTTTTTATCAACTGTAAGACCAAATTTTAATGCTTCTTTTCTTGATTTTACAGTCTCAAGATGTCAATATTAAAAGGGTAGAGTTATTTTTAAAATAATTAATCGTGTAAGATGTAAAATTTAAAATATCTAACAAATAGGTACTAAAAATTTTCATTAAGTACAGCATTTATCTATTGACGTTAGATTTTTCATAAATTTTTCGAATCCATTAACACTATTCGTAATATTATATTATTATTATATGAAAGGGCGTCAAATTGACTTGGGCCTAGGGCGCCATCGAACCTAAATCTGTCACTGCGCGTTCTATCATAAGTTCCTGAGATAATCACAAAAAATAGTAAAGGGGCTGTATAATAGATTACTTTGTGCAAAAAGTTAACGGACAAAAGCTTAATACGTGTTTTATTTAATTAATGTGATGTAACAATGTTTTTGTAATTACTCTTCCTATTTTAATATTTTTAATAATTAATTTTATGTTTATTAAAATATAAAGGTATTTTGTATACATAAAATATTAATGTTTAATCTAAAAATAAACAGAATAATTTTTCTCCCTTTTTCTAACATAGAGGTATACATCCATTAAAGTTAAACAATCAGGTAATATCTATTCTACTCGGCCCCTGTTGAAAAACTGTAAAGAACCCATATTTTCACCTGATATTTCTTATAATATTTTAATCAACTGTAAGAGAATTTCAATTTAAAGGTTTTAGGATGGGGAGAGTCTAATGATTTTCACCTACTACTCTAATGTTTTTCGTATAATCATATTTATTCATTCATACTTACTTTTGATAATTATTTTCAGTTCCTTAGAATGTTGGTAATAGAAAATATATAACTCGAACATATATCTTTCGAAGTTTATAAACATCTTTTAAAGTGCTGAGTTGAACAATATTATATCAATTATTATTTATAACATTATTTTAACATTAAACAACTGATTTTTAAAACCCCCATAGTTCAAAAGTATTTTAACAGACTTTTACACGATCCTATATTTTAGACTATTTATAAAGTTAAAAGTTAGATATCGGAAAATGTATTCATAATAGGTATAAATTATATGCAAAACTTTGTAACTAATGTCGAAAGGTAATTAATTACTTTGAGTATCCTACTTAAGTTCCGTTTGGGCAATTAGCAGGAAAATAATTTTTTTAGTTGTAATGAAAACTTTGAACTCTCTGAAGAGTATTTAATTTTTATTTTGCTTAACAATTAAGCTAAGAGTTTAACTACCGGTTGAATGTAAAATTTCTGTTTCTAATATAAAATTTGTCCACTTCTTTTTAACAACACCGACTACAAAGCATACAATGTGTGATTTATTTCAAGAATCGGCTAAGGAGCCTCAGTAAATACTCCTACTCATTCCACTTCACTTCTCTCGGACAACAAAAGCAGACGATTTGCAATAAATCTTCCGTAGTCACCTTGTCGACAGTAATCCTGCGGAGATGTCAAATGAAATTCGCGTATCAACGTTTATGCTGCCTAATTAAGGGCGAAATCTTACTGTAGGCTGAGTTGAAATTATGGAGGGTATTTATTTTGCGATCCTGGGCCCCTTTCAATTAATTTCGAGGAGCATATGAGTTTCAGAATCCCTTTTAATGAATGAGATTGTTTGTTCAACGGTATGAAAGATATGTATTTGACACCTCCCAAATGAAAAGAGTGGAGCATGCCATAGTTTCTTAAAGTAATCAGACTGTCAAGCTCATATTTTCTGTCTGTGATTGGGCGGCAATTTCTGAATAGAAATTACTGATAAAATTACTAAATATATGCAATTTTTTCTTTAGAACCCTGTGAGATGTTTTAAAGAAATAATCTTTGACTTGTTAATTGTTCTAAAAAAAACAATAACTATTATAATTCTTTTAATTTGTTTTTATATTGTTTTATTGAATTATGTGTACTAAGAGGAATGAAATATTTTCTTATAAAGATATTCGATATTTTTTCTCGCGTTCGTTTTCTTATTGTATACTTATTATTAAAGTTCTCTAAATCTGTTCACAAAAATTATGAAGTAGGTTAAGAATAGTCGTAAAGGTGTGGAAAATAAACCTAATATTTGTCGGTCTGAGATACACTTCTAGAACTCAATTTTATAAGGTTACTCATGACAGAATGTTTTTTTAAATACCATTACGAATACTTCATATCACAATTTTAACTACTTTTAACATCCAAAAATAAAACATATATTCTGTGAATACCAACTTGTGATAACGTTCGGTTCCCTCTTACCTCGGAACCCTCTTGTATACCTGTAAAAATTGCTAGATGTGTGAGAGAAACACAATAATCCACATACATGTTTTCCATCTAATTAATTTATTAATCCTTATTAACAATAATCAAACAGACACAATACAATTCTAATTAAGTTTTGTGATTTATAGTAGAGTGCGGAGGTGAGATTCTATAACACGGGGATACTACTACAGACCCTCAACTGAATCTAATACAGCTTAAATACGCTCAAATATAACTACTTCGCACACTAATAACTAGCTTCTACTTAATCAAATGCACAGTATCTGAACCTTTAATGCATCGGATCCTACACTGGAAACTTCCAGGCACTCTCTTCGGCTCGATCAAATGACGTTGGCTCCACACTCTGTAATCTTTAACTAATTCCACTGATTTTTAATCTTTAACTAACAACTAATTCGTAAACTTCTGTTTAACTCCCATTTGCACACATCCAACGTATCAACTTCAACGTGTCAACAACTCGCTTCCTTACTGCCAACTCTCGAAAACTGAATTTATATAATTTTCCTCATTTACATAAATTACGTTTGCTTACTCGATGAAAGTTAGTTGAATTAAATATTTTGCTTAAAGAGATAAGAAGGAATTAGTGGAACCACGTATAGATCCGTCACAAACTTACTAGGCAAAAGTATATATAATACGCTTCTTCTAAGTTTTTATTAAAGAAAAAATGTAAGAAAATTTATAAAATAAAACTATATAAATCAAGCGATATTTCAAGCGTTTTTGTACTTCCATTACTTTTACTACTTTATATATAGAGTACATGAATTAATTATATCACTTGAATTAGTTGAATACGTTATGTGCACTGACGAATCCATTTCGCACTGTTATTGCCGTCAGTTGAGCGATAGAAAAATGATCTTTTTTATTACAGTCACTTAAATATACCCATGCATTGTCGAGTGTTACCACAAAATTCCACTTTTCAGCATCTAGGTGTTTTTTATATTAATTTCTACTGTTGGATTTTTTTCAGCAATATGTTTTTTAACAAAGGCGTACTTTCGGTTTTAACAACTTTTTTTAACTTTAAGGTCTCTCAGAGGGGTTAATTTTGTCTCGAGGGGTGAAAATATAAACAATTTTCAAACAGTTATACTTCTTTTAAATTTAAATTAAATAATTCGAATATTTTACACGTTATTTACAAAGGATTATGGTTTCAAAAAAGTACAAAATGTTTATAATATAATCATAATTTTAAAAGTTATAAGCATATGCAATAAGACAATTTTTTAATAATTATCAAGTAATTTTTGCGTTGCGCACGCTATTTTCTAAAAAAATAGCCATTGATGCATAAAACTTTATAGAATTATAAAATGTATCATACTCTTTAAACCCTAGTAAATTAAGAATAATATATCTTTTGTATTTCAAAATATTTAAAAAAATTTGAAAGTATAATTTTTTTATTATTTAAAAAATACAATTTATTATTCAATTATTTAAAATTGCTACGGTGTAATAAGGATACATTTAACTTTATAAATCAACTTATTGCTAGTAATTAAAGCTACTATTTTTAAAAATAGCATGCGCAATGTAAAACTTAATTAAATTTCTTATTTTCATATGCTTATAATTTTTAAAATTTTGATTATATTTTAAAATTTTACACTTTTCTGAAGCCCCATTCCTTTATAAATAATGTGTACAAGATTCAAATTATTTAATTTTAATTTCAAAGAGTTGTATGTATTTTAATATTGTTTATATTTTCAGCCCTTCAGAAAAAGTTAACACCCTTAAACCTTTAAGAATGGCTTTACTTCAGCGCCTGAAGACATTCCTAATTTCAAAGTAATGAATCTTTGAGTCGACGGATTTTCTTTTAGGATCATAGACTTCACTTTTTTGATATTTGCCAGCGTTTTTATATTGGGTTTTCTTTCTCGGGAAATCGTAAGATTTCCATACTTTTTGTATACCCGTGAATGAGACCGGGTTGAAATAATGTAAAGTAGCTAGTTTTAACTTGACTGGGGATTTCGACTTCCGATATAAATTTTAGTTGCAATTGTTTGATCCTTCACTCAGAATTCCTTGGAAGGAGAAATGTCTGTTTGAGACTCAGAAGTGTAATAATATAAAGTGACACCCACGTATGGTGAGATTTTTTGCAGTTTGTCGTAGGAAAGAGTAAACATATGCATGAAATACTGATCAGTTTCTGTCTGTCTTTTAGTTAACGAACTAAAAGTATTTAGTTTTTAAAAGAACGTTATTCGTAGCCTACCAGTACGATTACTTGGATGAAGTTATGATATCTTGATTTACATTGATAACGTAAGTACTTATATTTAAAACTGTTTATTTAACTTTTTTGAAAAATTTTTTCGATATTTGTTTCGATTACAAACTATTTAATTGATTCAGCAGTTTGAAGAAGAGAATAAACCCCAAACTATTTGGGGCAGGGGAGAAAATTTTTAAAAACTTCGAAACATTTCTTATTTTTTTCCCCTTATTTTTTTTTATCTTAGTAGCATCATTAGAAAAAAAATTTATTCAGGATTGATTAAAAAATAATTGGAAATAGACCCTCATATATGAAACTAGGCGAGGCTTTGTAAACAATGCTCAGACATTAGCTGAAATTGAGAGAGGATATTTCTGCTGCAATGTTATTCATAACAAAGCTAAGGACTAGGCTGAGTGATAAAAGCACAGATTACTTATGTTTGCTAAAATAACACTTTAAAAATTAATAATTAACTTATCTTACATTTTTTTTTTGTATTTTTCGCTGAATGTATAATTTATTCCAAATTTTGGAATTTATGTGTCCTTATTTTATACAATTTTTATTAATGTCAATTAAAAATTACTTGTTCTTAAATTTTTCAAATTTAGATGTATTCCCTGGAATGACTATTACGTTCCCGGGATTTCCCAGAAATTCCCGTGAGTTAAAAGACCGGAAAATCAGAAATCCTAAACAGGATGCGGGGAAAGTCACAGACCTTCTATGTTAGCGATCGACTAATTGTTTTTTGCACGTTTAATGTATAACTAGATGCACCCCACTGGAAATATTAATTTTTTTATTTATCTTTATTATAATGCACTGAAATACGTTTTAACATAAAGCAGCATTTAAAAATTAAATGGTAAAAAGGGCAACTTTCCAACGTACAGTAATTAAATTTTGAAATTTGAAAAAAGGCCCTTCACATATACTCTGAGGCTCACTCATGTATAATTCGGAGTAAAATCAAATCAAATAATTATTCAAAGTAATTCGTCGAAAATCTCTTTCAGAAAATTCCTGAAAGTATAAAATCAAGTTGTATCATCGTAATTAATTTTAAAAGGTTTTCATGCTTACTAAACTTTCTTTTAGAAATTAATTTAATGTAAATAGCATTTCAGAAAGATAAGGATATGTATACATATTGTACGTATATTTCATGAAAACGCTATATGCTTAAAATTAAGTTAATTTTTATGATTTATTCAACAAATACCTTTAATCTTGCTCATTAAAATGCATTTACAGTTTTCTACTTCATCCGTATTTTCTAAAGATTTAGCTTCCATTTTTTGAGAGTTCAAAACATTTTAATTCCGTATTTCGAGTATAAGCTTTTAAAATGGAAAGTTTGATTTCAATTAACACTCATGTGTTATAGAATTTATTTTTAAATCTTTGTTTATATACATATGAATAGTTTTAATTCCATTAAAATGGATTACATTTATTCCAAATAAAACTAATTTCTAAAAATGCTTCGAATCTTTTAATAAATTTGTAAGAAAAACCAATAATTTCAAGAATTACATATAAATTTACTTATAGTTTTGTTTCTGTAATTTAAAAGCTTAACAGAATTTGAGAAGATTTTTAAACATTTCCCTTTTTACTTCTGTCTGGGAAATGACATTTATATCAGCTAAGAATTTTCGATGCTCATTTAGAACAGCCATGAGACTGGTTATATTTGTATGCACTATTGCATCAGAAGTAATAATAGAACTGGAATAAATTTGGAAATTGGCCACAGCCTACACCTACAGAGCTTCCATGGATGTTTTAAGAGCAGTCTTATCCATTTTGTGACGGATATTTACGCGACCTTCACACTAGTCATCTTTCGGCTAGCATTCGCGTTAATTCACAGCCATCCCTCTCAAGAAGAAACCCTTATATGGAGATTAGTTTGTCTATATAAAGTCAGGGTTTTGTAATTGTAAGAGAGAAGGAGCTTAGAAACTGTTCCGGCTTTACGAAGGTGAGATTTAATTGATATTCATAACTTGAGCTAAGAATGGAGTTTGCCACTATAGTGCGCTTGTTCACTTAGGGTTTATTGCCATCTTTATATCGCTCCTAGGGCATCCTCTTGTTGTTTAACTGGTGGTTCATTAGTGTGCTTAAATGATAATAAAATAATAATTATTATGGAAGTTTCTGACCATGCTTTATCCCCCCCCCCACTCCTAGGTAGGCAAGACAGTGTGGGAGCGACTTCAACGGGAAGTCGCTCACAATTTGACTGATCTCCAGCGAGGGGAAGTAAATTCCCCTGCGCGCTCACCTGATTTATCCTCTTCTGATTATTTCTTGTGGGTTTATCAAGTACCTCGTTTACAAATATCTCTCCAAGACCCTGGAAGACCTGTAGAACATAATCTGAGCCGAAATCGACAATATCGAGACGGATATACTTGAAAAGGTTACTCAAATTTTTTGAAATCGACTGCATCAGTGTATTGATAATGGAGACCGACATTTAAGAGATGTTTTGTTTATATTTAGAACTACGTAAATTCAAAGTTCTAATGTTGTGTGGTAGGTGGAAAATAGCAATAAAGTCGAATAAAACATGTAGCGTATCTTTTAATGCATTTTTAAAACAGGAAGTTTCCAAGCCCCACCCTGCAGCGCTGTAGCCAAATCTTGCAGAAATTGCAAAATCCCCTTTATTTTTTTACTTCCCTCGTATATGCGTCTGTGGGTGTCAACATTTTTATAATTAAAACTAAGTAGGTCCACAAGCTAGACAGATTTAGAAATCTACGATTCAGAAAATATTTTTTTGCAATTATGAAACAATTTGAACTTCAAAGAGTTTGTATAATTGTGATATTGTTGATCACAAAATTACAAAACACAATGAAATCACTACCGCATTCTTTTTCACAGATTTCATCTGAAAAATGTTGCATAAAAGTAAATGCATTTATAACAATAACTTATCTTATTTCATACGAAACGCTTAATCTGAAATATAAAATAAGTTAGTCAAAATTCGCTATAGAGTAGTAACCGAAATTGCTTATAAAAAAGCACAAAGCATCCATATCATGCTTTAAAAATATGTGTAAGTCAGTTAGCAATTGTTTGTGGCTTCCTTGGATGATTTCGAGAAGCTTTTAAATAATTTCTTTTTATTCTGACAAATTAGTTCGCCAAAATTAATCATCTTAAAATTATTTCAATTTGAAAAACATTTAACATCTTTTTTTAGAACTGTGAGTGCTGTTTAGCTGCACTTATAGGAATATTATCTAATTTAAACCATAAAAAGAGAACGAATTAAGTTTTCATTAGCTAACGGTAAAAATATGTCCAAACAATTTAAAGTACTTTTCCATTAATTCCCCCTTAATATATTTCAAGCCCAGCACTCAAACTCAGTCCTTTTATTTTGATGATTTTTCACAATGAGAGAGAATCTTTTTGAATTTTTGATGTATAGCCAGCTCATTAATTCCTTAACTCATTAAAGGAAACTGCCATTTTTGTTACGAATTAAGGTAACTTTTAGAGGCTTTTTTTTCATAATTCCTCTTTAAATTACGAAATAGGACATCTTAATATGAGGAATTGATTTTCAGGGTTCTTTATTTGATTTTAATATACTTGAAATGCTAGGATTTCGATATTTGCAAACATAGAAGTTTTGATAGTCCTTTATTGACCAAGCCAGGGCTTAAGATTGTCGTGTCAAAAATTCAAGAAGTCTACAAATTTGTTAGGCAAAAATAATAATTTATTACATGTAATATACAGAAAAAAATATGTACATATTGTTGGAAGATAGAGAAATTGCTTATCATATTATCACAGATGTTCGATGTAGCCTCCTTACCCCAAATCTATCAGCATATTTCCATTTATCAGATTAGTTGCAGTGTAGATTCTCAGGAATATACACAAGAAATGGCGGAGTGTACAGGTGATCTTTTGATGATGATGTTGTATCCATGAAGGGACCAAATCAGACATTACCATGGGCCCAGATGACAGTTCTGGCAATCTGTGAAGTATTATTCACATAGAGATTTGTTGACGAGAAAAGGACCCATATTTGTGTAGAACAGCAAAAATAGCTGAACAGCCAAAAACATGAGCAGATGTTAGCTCTGTAATAAACATTTGCCACAATTTCTAAAAGTTCTTCTACCATTCCTATCAAGCTTCATTCCTCTGTGAGGACCTGTTCTTAGCCTAGCAATAGTCTTTGTTATAAGGCTGTCTCCGCTTATATTGCAGATTTAATGCTCTCGGGGGTGTCTGTAACCCCTAGAGAGCGTGTCCCCGGTGTCGGATCGGGGAATGTCTCCTTTGGTATTTCCTTTGGGTGGTAGAGGGGAAATAAAATACCCTCCGTGAACCAACAGGCAGAAGTCCAACTTCTTCGAGGCAGTGGCATTCATTTTCCATGAAGGGTGACGAGTCAGGTGATCCGTTATAAAACCCCATACAGAGAAATCTAGTGGTGAAAGTTCTGGTATTCATGGTGGCAATTAAATAACACCTCCACGGCCAATCCAAAATAGAACCTAAGCATTGAGGTGAGATGTATCACCGTTGTGGTAAGGGCAATCTTGTTGGAAAATTTTAGCTCCTGGCATTTTTTCTTCAATGACTGGCATAAGGAAAATCTGTAGCATATCCAGGTAAATACCATGAAACAATAGCATCTGTTTTTGATGACACTTTTTTTTTGTATTCTAAAACAAAATTTCGTCGTACTTGCGCTGCAGAATGTTTTTTCATGAAACCAGAGACGTTTTGCTTTTATCAGCACCGTTGTACGTCTCCATTATCATCATGTCGAACAAAGATTGATTACCGCTTGTTGAAAGATAGCGTTAGTCATGACACCTAACATTATCTATGAATAAACTTTTGGATATGTTATTACTGATATAACTTTAAACGAGTTAATTCAGTGCTTCTCAAAGTTTCAATATTTGCGACCCAAAATTCAATCATAGTTCATCACTCTCCCCCCCCCCCAAACAATAAAAATTTATTTAATTCAATAATACACTTTGACACTAAACGTACAATACAACTTTAACCTCTTAAATGCCATCGGCGTATATAAACGTCTCGTCCAGCCAAAGCATTAATTGCAAAGGACGTATATATACGTCTTTCATACGTACAATCTTTTCTGTGCACTGCTATCTATAAAATTATTCCGAAAACTTTGGAATGCAATAAAAGGACCTTAACCTTAACAGTTTTGCGAATGATTTCAGAAGATTTGCTTATTTATTCTTTTCCCTTCCACCCACCCCCCAATACATCCATACGCGTGCCTACATGGAAAAGAGGGGTGTTGGGGAGCGAATCGCTTAACTTTAATTTAGCAGTTAAGACAATTTTAAACCGTTCAAGTTATCAATATGTGTTAATCTTTGTATATAACTTTATGCATGACAAGCCCATGGGATCATGGGTAATTATTAATACTGTTCTTAATTTAGTATCAATAAAATACGCTGTGCATTAATGATACATTTATAAGTGTATTATATGATTCTGTATTTCGTCTTTATTATGCAAAAATGTAATTTGTTTGTTTACTTTCGGTAAATTAATATTTTTTTAAAAATAATCTTTTGTTTTGAGTTTTTAATATACTCGCCCCCCCCTTGTATACTTGTTAAACCCCTATAGGGGACGCACCCGACTGTTGAGAAACGTTGGTTAATTTCCAAAAAAATAACGCTTACCAAAAAAACAATACAAAAAGTATCAGCTACATCATTGGTATTTTTAATATATAAGGTTGTAATTTTCATTTAGGCAACATAAAGCATATTTATAAGCTACCTGTACTTATATTTTCCCAAATTCTTTTATTACATAACGATGAGTAATTTACCTACAAAATAAGCGTGAATAAAATATCCATCAACTCTTCTATATTGTTTTACTTTGTTACTTTATATTTTGTGGCGCAGTGAGATTACAATAAATAATTCATGACTCAATCCATAACATTGACTTTGTAGAACTCTAATGTATATTATTTCAGAAGTTATTTACAGTTCTGATTTTTTAACATAAAAATAGTAGTCAAACATTGCAGTTTTGTAGAAATATTAGAGAGAAATATTGTGCAATATGTTGTTATATTGTTTAAATTTTCCAAAGACCTCCGGGGTAAGACTAGTTCACCCAAAGAAAACTTAACCATTAATGGGTTATAAATAAGATCTTGCTTTTGGAGAACACCAAACAATTAAGGTTATGATCAGATATGTTTGGCGAATTCACCTCTTGCGCAGATTAGAAAAGTCTTTGTTCCATTGCCAAGAGTAAGAAAACAATACAACACAAATTCAAAACAATTATCATTTTCAGCAAATAACTCTTCAAATTTTACTTTTGCCACTTACGCATTATAACGTCTACGAATTTCGCCAAATTTAAAGACTCATTAATTCAAAAAAATATCGCCAAATGCCGCCTTCGTTATTATCAATATGTTCGAACATGCGTGAAACAATTACTAGTACAGGCTGGCATTTGGCGATATTTTTTTACTTTGAAAAAATCACAAAACGTAAGTATCTTAATTTTTGAGATTTCTGCTGATGACTGGCAAAGTAATTCAATATTAAGCCGTACAAACTAGATTATAAATGTAGATAATAAGAAAATAGATTGGCACAAATTTACGCAACTTTCATCAGTTCACATCGTCGAAGTAATTCGTAATTTTAGCCATTTCACCTCGAACGCCTATCCCAAAATGCTCGAGTGTATTCCAATTCGCTGATTTCTGTAGAACAAAAGCAGACGATTCGAAATAAAATTTCCATTTCTATTAAGCGAAAAGTAAACCCCTATATAGATAACATCAAATTGAATTCGTGTATCAGCATTTATGCAACCTAATTAAGGACGAAACCTAACTGGAAACCGAGAGGAGGAAGAACTGTTTTTCGCAATCCTGGACCCCTTTTGATTCGTTTCGAACCACTGTGTTTTGGAATTCCATTTGATAAATGAAAATATTTGTTCTAGAGTTTGTACTAAGCACTTTCCATGAACCCAGTGAATAAAGTGGTACGTGTAAAAGTTTTTGAAAGCAACAGTATTGTAAAAGAATAATTTCTATCCGAGATGGATGGAAATAGAATTTATAGAAATAGTCTCATTGAAATATTTTTATATTTAATGGAGGGGTCATCAACCCGTGGCTCGCTGAAGACATTTTAGTGTTCTCACATTTGAATTTTAGCATTTTCAAGAAGTCTTGACAATATTTTGTTAGCTTTTTTCCCCTTCTTATTCTTGATATTTAAAACATCCCATTCATGTGCTTGATATTCATTTGAGATAAAATGTTCTGAAAAGAGGAATAATTCAAAAATTTCACAGCATCTTAAATATCTTTAAAAATTAAAAAAATATATTTGTATAACATTTTTCACCAATTTCCGGAAAATATGGTCAACCCTTGTTTCGGAAATTATCAAAATAACAAATGCGCTTTTTAACCGTTATATTTTTTGCATTATTTTCCACAACGTTTCTCTATCTACTAAATCGATAATGTTCTATAACAGAGGTGGCTATCCGAAATGAACTTACGGGCCATTTCGTAAAATTATTATAATCTCGTGGGTCGCATATAAAATATATATCTTTATACCGTGAAAATCGCTTAACACGAAACTGAGGTGACTGAAATATTTTTCTTGTTAAAGGGTATTACTTTTTTTACATAGATATTCATTTATGTATTTCATAAAAATCAATGAAATAAAAACATTCACAAGAACTTAATGATATTTAAAAGAAAATTTTCAAGTTTTTGAAAAAGAAAAAGTTTATTGAGTTTAGGAATATAATCTGACATTTTTCTTTGAATTGTATTTTTCAGCATCAAATTGTCAAAAAATTGTTCGAAGCCGTCCACTTTATTATTCACTTCAACAGTGGAATTTGCGTCTAAATAACTACACATAATTTTCATGATGTTCCCCATTTCTGATTATATAGGAACAGGAGCTACATTATTCATTTCGATTTCATTTTCAGAATCCGCATCAATGATATTTTTTGAGCTTTGTAAAAACTTCAAAAAAATGTCTTTGTCTGCCATATTTAGGGTTGTATAGGCATTATCATCGTTTATAATGCAACGGTTTCTTCCAATGATACAGCAGAACAGTCCAATAATACAAAATCTTCTCAAAAGCCCCTTTAAATCACTCCAGGGTGGCTGGTGTTTTCCGTATTTTTTTCATTTCCATAAAGGAATTCATTCCCCCACTTTTTGTGTTAAGCGATTTTCTATTCGTGTTAAGAGAAAAAATGCGTAAAAATACGTAACAGTTTGTCGGGACCGCTGTACTAATTCGTGTTAACCGATATTTCTTTCAAAGAGTTTTCGCGTTAAACGTATTTTACTGTATGATATTTGGATCAATTAAAAACATTTATTGGAGTGAAAATTAAAAACAGAATAAAATCTAACGTCATTGTTTTCATTATTTTTCATGTATACAGACATAAATAATATAATAATTGTAATGCAATGATCACATAATGTTTAATTTGTTTAAATAATGAAATATTTGATTCTCAATTCTTTCATTTGTATTTGCAAGTCAATCTCAACATCGTAATTGATGTTGCAGGTTTTCGTCCGATGAGTTTGAGCGCGATTTATGTTTGATAAATTTCGTTTTAAAAAAAAAACGATTCGCAGGAGTAAGTTGAAAAAAAGTTACTCAGCAGCATCCCGCTTCATAATTGTATTTCTACAATACAATACTGCCCACTTCTAAGTATGTATAAAAACAGAAGCAAAGTGATGAAATAAAAACAACAATGGGATTTATTTGGGACAAAACACTACACTAAAAACAAAAATAGTGTACAAAATAATCACATTTTGTTAAGTTTTAAAGAGAATCTCGCGAACCATAAATTATTCAAAATTACTCGTGGGTTGGCCACCCCTGTACTACAAGTTTGTTAATTCACTTTTTCCCCCTATCTCATTCCGTTTTCCAGATAGGAATGGTAAGCTATCCGACTGGTTGTAACAACTTTTTTTTTTAAAAAAAAAAGGAGATATGGCGATATTTTTGTTGTTTTTAGATTTGTTTGTGCTAAAATTAAGAAGAGAAAAAGAAATTATTATTACTAAAATGGGAAAAAATAGGTAAAAATTGACAAAAAATTTCATAAACGCGGCCCATTCAGCACCAAAGTCTTATGTGAACAAATTTTCAATTTTTTCAACTTAATGTGTTGCTATATTATTCAATTTTGAAATGACCTTCAGGATAAGAGATATTTCCTTTTTTACAAAAACTAGAGCACTTTATCGCGGTTACTATATGAAAATGCTTAAAAAGACAGTGATTATATTCACATAAGGGACTGTAAATTTTGTAATAAAACAGTGATTGATAAATCTCAAGGTTAAAACAATTCTATTATTATACAGAACTTACAGAAAAAATTTCAGTTAATCATGTTCAAAACTTTTTTAGCAATCGCTGACCCCGTTTGATTATTTTCAAAAAATCACATTTCGAGTAAAACGCTTTTTAAAGTGTGACATCTTGCTTAAAGTAATGGCATCTGCTTTTACTAAAACACTTGTAGTTTTTGTTCTAGCGAACGGAAAATGATAAACTTGATATTTTTATAAAGCTAATAAGATGGTCCATAAAATAAAATCATAAAAAAATTGCCAATTTTTGGCAAAATTCACAGTTTTAGGGTAGTCGGATACCTTAACTCCGCTGTTTTCGACCAGATGATGCCGTAGATGATTTTATTCAGTAGGGCATGGGCTATTTTTCTAAACGTAGACATCACTTTTTTGAATATAGTAGCAGCCGTTCCGAAATTATGAAGGTAACAAGGGACTTTAGTGGACATACTTTATATTTCTGTGGCAGTGTTTCTTATATTTTGGTCCGTGGACCCCTGGAAGTCCACTGCCTTTTTCTATGGGGTCTGCGGAGTTTCTTATGTGTGTAATGTTAATATCTAATTAAGAGTTTTTACGAACTCTGAAAGGCCTCTTGAAGAAATTAAAAAATGTGCCATCCTAAGCTATAGATCACTAATCCCCCATGAAAAAACTGTACTGGAGCATGAATTTTGATCAAGAATATTGTCGAGAAGAGGCGTGTTCAAAATCTTGGGGATGCGCGATGTCACTCTGATACATAAAGGGGGAGGGAACTGTGGATGTTTCATATGGCTGGACTGCGGTCTTACGGTGGGTCCCAACTCAAATTGGGAGCCCCAGTAATGAGAGAGCTGACGAAAAAGTCAAGCACAGAGTCGAGTCGTCTGAACCGGAAGGGCCCTTGACCCTCATAAGAGTATTTTATCCATTTGCATTGACAAGTGTGGGTGTGTGTGTGTGTGTGTGTGTGTGTGTGTGTGTGGTGTGTGTGTGTGTGTGTGTGTGTGTGTGTGTGTGTGTGTGTGTGTGTGTGTGTGTGTGTGAATACATACAGAAATGAACTCCCATGACCCAAAACACCAAAAGAGTCTTGGAAAGCCATGGGAAACCCTGGTCAATGTGGGTCCTATCCCGAGGCACCTGAAGTGTGCCGGGGACGTTGCTTCTTTCGCCTAATCACTGGATATGACTTTTTGTGAGTATAATTGCTGGCTTGACCTGGCTACTAAAGCCTGCCCCCTCTTCAGCCATGCCAAGATGGATTGATGACCACCTGCTCCAATGCACCGATTGACGACGTCGTACGTCGGTACTGTGGGCTCAAATGATCAAGAAGCCAAGCAAGTGTGTTGGATAAATATATAAGTCATCACATATAACTCATGTTAACTGATAAATACTTCTCTATAAAAGTGTGTATATAAAATACCTCCACTAATCTATAAGAAATTTTGAGCTTCTCTTCAAGTTGATGAATATTTTTATAGCAACTGACCCTACAAATCAGACATTTCTTGAAATAGTTCGGCTCACTTATCGATACATTATTCTATCCAATTTAATCGGTTATTTTTTTTCTCAAATAACCTCCAGTGCAACAAAAAATATCAACCAATAAAACTTGTATGTGCCGAAAAGATTGAAAAAAACAACAACTACTATATCTCTCATTTATTTATCTTTTCCCTTTCTATCCTTTTCTCCCCCCCCCCTTTTTTCTCCTTTCTTTTCTTCAGTTTTTCTAGTGGACATTAAATGTTGATAAAGTATTATTTCAGATTACCCCTAGGCTCTTCGACTTATGGTTGTGGTTGAGAAAGACTTGAGAAAAATGTCCCTTTTTTTCTTTTCTTGAGTATAGCTCTTTTTATTTACCTTTTTATTGCTGGTCACTATTTCTAGACTGAAGAAATATGACACTTCAGTTTTAGAAGTTTTGTTTACTACATCTCTTAAAATTAATAAATACTTTTTTGTTTTGTTTTTAATGAGTTATAGATGAAGAATAAATGAAAATGTTTGCCAATTTCGACAAAATGTAGAATGTATCTAGAATACTGACCCGAGAATACAATAAAAATTTTCCAAAACTATAATATAACATGCTTCTTACAATATATATATATGGTAAATAAATTAATTCTTTTAAAAACATATCAACTTTTAAATTTGATTTTGTCGTTTTTCTTTTCTTGGAAGTTAACACAAGTCGTAATGTAATCTGTCTAAAAAAAAATCAATCTATTTTTGAAATTAAATAATAATGATAGTGATTAACATCTTTTTTCTGGAAAATAATTTTTTGGGGGGCTTTGTGTATCTTTAAAGATATATATATCTAAAATATGCACAAATTTAACTTTGGATTATTCGACTGAAGTTAATATAACTTTCAATCATGTTCCAAGTCAAATATTAATTAAAATAAAACAATAATTTTAAAGGGTTATAAAAATTTCACTTTGTATTATTGAGACAATATAAGATATTACACTCTTAATCTTATGCTATTAAATTATATTTGTCTACTGTTGGCACCTGCGTGCGCCCCCTATCGGGCATCTGTAGCAACTCGGCAGTAGCTGATGACTGTCGGCAATAACTGATGTAGTAACGCTGAAACTCACAACCACTTTTAATTATCACTATTTTATTGAACTTCATTAAGTTTATATTGCAAAATAGTCAAAGACCTTGGCCCTCTGTTATTTGTATCTCGTGTTCCACATACGAGACTTCGACATTTATTTTCAGTGCTAATACTAAGTACAAAAACTAACTAAATAGCACAGTATATAACGTGAAGTATATTTAGACTTTTCATATGTACTTAAAAACAGTTCTAAAGGAAAATAATCTCCAACAGTGCAATTTGTATCACATAATTATACAAGTTTCATCTATACTAATAAAAGAAAGGATCGGGAAAATATTTGAAACATTCATATCGGCAAATTTCTGCATGTCAGTTTCATAATTAAGAGCATAAACATTTAAAGACAACAACACTATTACAAGAAAAATACATGAGCATGAAAAGCTTCAGTTATGATTAATTTTATAAGAGCATTATAAAGTGTGTATTTTGATAACAGTTAAAATTGACAATCAACTGAATGGAATATTTTAATTTTTCAATTTCCTTACTCCATAAGGCATTATATATATGCTATACAAATTCACAAAGAATAAAATATGTTTTTAGATCTTATGATTCAATCCTTTCTTTCAATTCTTGAGAATGTTTTTTTTTGTTTTGATTTGTTAAGTAAAACATAATATTTATGCTTATTAAGTAAATATATTCTTAGACTCTGCTCATCAGAAAAATATCTTTTATGTAAATATAGTCGTTCAAATGTCCATTACATAGGATAACTTTAATAAGAATAATTGTTTTCATTTGTACACTTATCTATTCTATTCAAAATCGTTCCAAGTTTCAATTGCTTTAAATATATTTTATTCCCTTTAAAGTTTACTTAAATAAAATTTTATGTAATTATTGAATAACAAAGGAAAACTCATACCATTACCAAAGAAGGAATTTCTTTCAGTTTCTCAAACGAATTTGAATGCTGATGAGACTTTTAATGGCATATTTTCTTTTACGATATTTTGGGGAAGATGATAAAAGAAACCTTTAAATACTTAAAGGCATAAAATAAAAAGAAATTAATGAACGGTATTTAATAAAGAATGAAATTTTATCTCTCATGAAGTTTTCGTGTTCAGCACTTATACAAACTATAAAAATCCGAACAAAACGAAAAAGAAATAAGAAACGCAATGCTACAAAGCAAAATTTTTTCTTTAATATATATACTTATAAAAAAAACCGAACTCTGCAATGACTTTTCTCGAAACATAAAAATTAATTATCAATAAAAACATAATCGTTGCTTCCAATGTTTCAGAAGAGTTTTTGAGAATTATTGAATAAAACAATTTTTAAATAGAAGTATTCGAATTCTATTATATTAGATCATAAAATTATCACTTGAAAAAGTGAAAAGAAAAAGGCAAGAGGGATTTTGTAAGTAAACCTATATAATCAAAAAAGAATTCTGAAATACAAAATCAGCTGTATATTTAAGTGAATAGTTCAAAAGTTTCTATATACTGTGTGTGAGGGGAAGTGTGTGTATATACGAGCCTTATCTTTCCATGCAAAAAAAATTGCTTAAAGAAAACGAAATTTCGAAGAAAGACTAAATTATCATAAGGAGATTTAATTTTCACTTTTCATCAAAAATGCAAATTGTTGATCTTCAATAAACACGATATTTTACGTCAATTGATGATTTTTGAGCTTTTATGCCATCAAACTATCAAACTATTGATCCATAAACAGAGAAAGACTTCGTTCTGTGAAATTTTTCCTACAAACGAGCGCTTTGGGAAGTCTGGTTTGAAGGAGGTTCTAATGGGGGGGGAGCATAATATAAATTCAAATGCATTCTAGTAACACTAGTGTTGCTTTTTTAAAGACATTTACACAATTTTAAAAGAAATGTGTGTTTTTTCTTCATTTTTATCGTTTTATTTGTGAATGGAGAACATTTCAATAACGATGGAGTGAATACAATACTTTATATTTAAAAAGGAAACTTCAAACATGCAAGTCTTATTGATAAAAGAAAGCTTTAGAGAATAATAATATAGATTTCCCAAAGGACACAATTTTAAAATAATGTGGATTTATTTTTCTAATTTTTATTTCAGGGCGTGATGAATTTGAAAACAATATGATATTTTGGAGGATAAACGAAATATTTTTAAGAGAAAGACAAATTGTATGACCACAAGATTTTACACGCATGTTTTAGATTTATACATTAAAAACCATTCTTCGGAGCTTTAACGTCAACTTTCATTGGACATCCAAAACTATTTCTTGCCCTGATCTAGGTTATTCTTATTCATGTTCGTCATAAGAATCACAACAATAGCCTTCAACTGTTGCTTGGTATTTTGAAGCTGTTTGTTGGATTCTCTCTCAACAATGTCCTGTGCGCAGATTTTTACGGTTTTCAATTGTGTTGAGCATCTATGGAAAGACGTAAGATGCCATGATTTGGTCATTGTTGTTCACCGTCCCCAAGACCATCAATAACTGTTAGAACTGCAACAATTTTCTTGTCAATTTTTCTATTCAACTTTGATCTTGATCAAATATCTCAATTGAAAACACCCAGAATGTTGGAAAATTCCTTGAAGTGTGTGGGGAGGGGTCCTAACTGGGGTCCTAACTCTCTCTCTGTCCGGCGCGTCTCTAAGTGTGGGGGAAACAAAGCATCACCAACAAACTCCATAATAACAATTAGATTTATTCAAACTTTAAGCAAACACTTAAACAATCACAAGTTTAACTATAAGAAGAAACCCAAGAGTGATCTCTAAAACGTCGATTAATCCTAATACTCAATTCTAAGTAAACCGGACTACCAGAAATGGATAAGGAGAACAATCACTAATGACCTCAGGCCGATTCTAAATCTACTATCTTAAAACTTCAATCTAATAATTTAATCTCAGAGACTACACCTTTTAAACGCGCGCTAAGTTTGTGAAGTTAATTCTCCAATGTTCAACTTACTTGACAGCTTCACGGCTTCTTCTCCCTTTTCTACATCTACAAAACCTATATATAGATTTTATATAATCGAACTAATTAACATATATCTATCTCGTGTTTTTCTTGAAAGGCTGTGAATTAGTATAAATGCTAGCATCAAAGTTTTCCCAAGAGGATTAGTCAGAATATCTCGCGAATAGCCCCGTCACAATTGTTTCAGCTTGTTTTATAAACATTTTGACCAAATTACGCTATTAATCCGGTTTATTTTTGGAAATAAGCTACTCTCAATTCATCTCATAGGATTTATGTCCTATATCCTAGAGCAGCGGTTCTTAAACTGTATTCCGAGAACTCCCGGGGGGGGGCGTGTAGAGCCTTTCTAAGGGGTCCACGAATATTTCTAATGTTAAGATTTCCCTCTTTTACCGACATAGAAAGACCTCGAGGAAAAATTGAAATATGTGTCATCCAAGACTGGATCACTAAATTATCCTCAATAAAAATATTTTCTAGAGTATGCATTTCAATCAAGAATCTTAATTCCGTTTTTTTTTATTGTTTACAACCACATAGATATTACTAAAAATTAATATTTCAAAAAAATATATAATAGAAACACATGCACAAAGATTAAGAACTGAATTCACACATAGTGCGCCAATACGATAATGATTGCATTCCTACTCGAATTATGAATCGAATTGTGCCTGTATAATTTCTTTATTTGCTCCTACATTATTTATTTCTTTGGAACTAGTATTTTGTAATATTTTTTTATACAATTAGATGTTTACTGTTTTCTTAAAGGAAAAAAGAAATATTAAATGTCTATATAAATAGCAGAAGCATTCTATGACTATTGAGAAACCTCTAAATCAAACAGTCATGTGTTGGGAGTCATAGTAGGTTATTCAAATTTTGGGGGTCTACGATGTCAGTCTGATACATAAAGGAGGCCGAGGTGATCAAAAGCTTAAGAACCGCTATTCTAAAGCACTG